>CM055681.1:22620400-22645400 GCA_029448645.1 Andrena camellia | reverse complement strand
CTTCAAACCGTACACGCGATGCACGCGTACGTCTCGCGGCGGCCCGGCCATTTCCTTAGCCAGGCAACGCTAACTTCCGTCCAAGCAAACGGGAGCATAATACCCATCCCGACGAGCGAAACAACGAGGGAAGCTTCCAGCTCCGTCGGCCCCGTAGCAAATCCGCCATTCCCATTTTCTCGACCGTTCGATCGCGGGTCTTCCCGTGTCGTGGCGGTCGACACGGAAAAAGCGTTTAGCGGGGGGAACGAGTGTTTACCGGAGCGGGCGTCACGGTTTTCGAAAATGTCGGGGGAAAAACGGTGTCGCTGGGGAATTACCCGATACCGATCCGATCTGCATCGACGGGGACGAGGGCCCCAGAGCCGGTGAATTACGAGCATCGGCGTCAAGAAAGAGAAGTCGACCCAGGGACGCGCGAAACGAGGGGGCGGGGGGGGGGGGGGCAGGGAACGAGAGGGTGGCGGGGAAAAAACGAGGAACGAGAGCGAAGAGGAGAAACGAAACGTACGGTGGATAATGCGATTCCGCTTCCGTGGCGGTGGATAGAATCACGTGAAAAAGTTCCGTCCCGCTCCTGGCTAACTTTCGTTGCTCGCGCCGTGCCTCCGCACTCCACCACATTCTCATTCAGTTGCCTGGAGAAGGGGTCAGCCGTGGCAACAATTGTGCTTGTCGTTCGTCGGACGAGTTCCTCTTTGCCGTACAATTATGCGGTTAAACGCAACAACGCGAACACTTTCGTAAAGTGGTGTAAAGAGGGGTGTAGAGAGTGCAAGACTTCATTGATCATCTCCACCAATGGATGAAACTGTCGATATTCTACATCCATGCAACTCGCCCGACTTCCTGTTCCAGGATAAATCTCTCGCGATCAAATACAATCGATCTTCCGCAGTCCTTAATTCAGCGCGCACTGACGACCCGTGTGTCTCGCGGAATTAATCTAATCGTCTAACGTCATCGCGTTCATTCAGAGCGAGCCGAGTTATTTATAGTTCTTTCCCGCGTCCTTTCATGCGTCACGCCGCGGTCGATTTCACGCGAACGTTAAGGAGAAATCGGGCCCGTCGAGAGGAGGGCTGGCTTCCGTTAAA
This sequence comes from Andrena camellia, assembly GCA_029448645.1. NCBI lineage: Eukaryota > Metazoa > Arthropoda > Insecta > Hymenoptera > Andrenidae > Andrena > Andrena camellia. The sequence goes on along the minus strand of CM055681.1, from coordinate 22,644,303 downwards.
AGCATTTATTTTCAGTGTCTGCACTTAAGGGGAACGAGGCCGGTATTAGAGGTGATTCTAACCCGACCCAGATTTCCCCCTCGTTGGTCGTAGGTAATTTCAAAATGAAAGGAACCCCGCGATCGATTCTCTCTCCGCGCTTTCGCCTAACCTGCTAGAAGGCGTACAAACGAGAAGGAGAGGGAGGGGGCGAAGAAATCGATGCGGCAATTAAACGGTGGATCGCGATGATAACGTAGCCGGGGCTCCTTAAATCCCCCCTCCATCCCGGTAGCAATATCTCAAAAACTTCGTGCCGCGAAAAACTCGAGTGGGAGCAGTACGAGGAAGTAAAATTGCCGGATAAAAGGTAAGCCGCGAGTAAGAAATCCTCGTTAATGCCTGTTTTGCATATGCGTTACTATGGGGAGATGGGGGTGGTAATTCCGAGGCGCCAGTTCGAGTTCCTTGGTCGTTGTAATTTCGAGTAGGGAACAGGTAGGGGTGGCAGAGGGTACAGAGAAGCGGGGGTGCACGGTTGTGCAGGACAGGGCGGAGGAAGCGGGTTTAATTACGAGTAAAAATCGAGTTTGCTCGATCGGCGTCGAGATTGTCGCCTTGCGAAACGAAGTCTCACGATTATTAGATTTCCACCGGCTGGGGGGAAGGGGTGGCGGCTGCATCTCCTTCGAAGGGAGGTCGACAGAACGGACAGACCGGCGTGGGAGGGTTGGCTAAACAGTCCACGGTACGATCCGAGAAACGGGACGGGGGCTGCGGGGCTGGGGGTGGGGGCCGGGGGATGAAACTATTTCTCTTGCTTCTCTGGTACGCCGGTTGTGATTTGAATACATCCAGTTAGCGGCGCGTGCCACGAATTCTGGATACGCCGACGGAAATGGTTAAAGGAGCCACTCGTTACTTCGTTTCGACGATATTATGCTTCGTTCGCGTCGTGTCCTGTCCCGTGATCGAGTAGCTACCCGCGTCCGAGGTTTCCTACGGTACCTCGACCCCTTCAAGTCTGAGGGTGCACAGGGTGTCCCGTGAGGCAATCGGCAAACATTTCTGGTCCAGTTCCGCAGGAAAATTCAAGGAGTCTCCCTACCTTGACGGACGAAAAATGATGCGAAATTTGGGAATTTTTTAAAACAAAACCATTAAATATATTTAATTCCAGCTTTGTGGCTTTATTTGTCAATCTTTAGAGACTATGAAGAAAAAATTGTATGCAAAAATAGTGGTTAGGTATATCCGGAGTTGTAGTGCTTTGAATAGAGCACCTTACAAAAATCATATGCGCATGGTTAGCATAAAATCAGCCGTTGTAGTTGTCTGAAATAGAAAATTTAAAAATTTGTATAATCTGTATAAGTGTGGTTATCATCTGAACTAAATTAAATGAGAAATACTGAAACGTAAAGGAAAATGGCAGCGTCTAAAGCAGACATCGATTTCTGCAAAAAATTCGCTGCTTTTTCAAGTCGCAAAAGTCCAATTTTGCAAAAATGAACTTAGCTTTAGTAACAACGAGAATGGGACATCTACTGAAGATGTATGCCAAGTTTGAAGTAAATCGGGTGATTGATTTTTGAGATATGCTAACCAATTCGAAAAACATCGTTTTAAGAAAAACGCGTTTAAAGTTTCAGGTACCGTTTTTTTTTTTATTAAATTTGTTTAAAATGTTGGCAAAATATAATGTGTGTATGTTGGAAAATAAAGTTTCCAATTAATATAATTTGGGGGTTTCTCTTAAAAAAATTCTAAATATCGCGCTCCTTTTCAGGCCGTCAAAGTATGGAGACCCCTCAAGTCACGAATACCATGCACACTGCGGGGTTGTTCTGTTCCTTCTCGAAAAACGTTTGTTCTTTTGACGTCAAGTGTAAAGTAACGAGCTAATTTGTTGGTTACCCTGTACATAGTTACCCCTGAATATCATCTCTGGAGAATAATCCCAGAGGTGGAACCACGTTGGCTTTGACTGTACGCGACCATGAGCGATTGATGTATCCAATGTGAAATTTGTTCCGTGCACGAGGTTGTATTTAAATAAGCAGCCAGGAGTTATTCCCGAGATTACGTGCAACAACAGTTCTTCCCGGTGAACACGCGTCTCCCAGCCAAGACACGAGCGATAATCTCCCCGCCCCTTTAGACACAATTTGATATTTAAATGAGGTTAAAATAGTTCACAACAGCAATTTGTCTTGCCGAGTTTCCTAGAGAGAACAGCCAGCCCCGTCCCGCTCGTCCACGCGCCAGTATCGTCCGTTGCACGTCTTAGGGATTCGTTCATAACGATGCATTAATGCTCGCTCGGGCTGGCTCGCTGCGATGCACGCTCGGCTGAGCTATGTCGGACGGTTACTACTTGAATTTTTCCACGCGCCGCGAACAACGCTGTTACTTGCCCCTCTCGTGGGTGGAGCGCGGTTTAGGAACGTTATTTCAAGCAACATGATAGCCAGCGATTGGAATTTGTTTGGCAGAAGTGGCTGCCGCAAGCATAGTTCCGCTAATCTTGTTTCCATCCCCTTTGGAAACAATTTTGTCGCCTTAATATCCTCGCGGGCGGGACGCGAGGGACTCTGCAATCGTCTAGATTAACGGCCGCGCCCGTAAGACTACTCGCGGAACAGCGGAAGGAAGCGGGGAGACGATCGAGTAACAGGTTGCGACGATAGTCATGAAATAGTCTGCCTTAATGTTTGCGTAATAACAATCGCTGGTACTTCGGCTGTTGAAAGCCGCAATCTCGTAATTGCCACGAGCGGCGTGTAGCACACGGTGATTCCGGGCGCGTTTACGAACGAAGGATCGCCGGGAAAAGGCGGAAGTAAGCGAATCTCGAACGGGCGACGCTAGACTTTCCGGAATTAGCTACTAAGTCGCCGAGTCTGCGGCAGCTCTCCGCCGTCAATTCCACCCCGTAACTAATCAAAACTTCCTTCCGTTTTCGAGGGATGTCGCGACAGGATCGCTATCCGATTCACGGATGGGGGACGCAAACTCGCAGCCCCACTTTACCCTCGCGTGCAAGTAGTAGAGCAGAGACATCGGCCAAACGAATGGAACCCCCTTCGACCCAACAAAGTCCATTTTTCTTTTGTACTCCTATACCCTTCTGTTCCGCCACCACCAAACACCGCTGTCGTGCTTTAGCTTCGACCGTTTAGTGCTTCCCTCCGTGCAATTCAATTCTTTTCCATGATTTGCATCACTTTATGTTTGCATAACCGGACCGTGAAATTGGTGCACGCGTCGCGAGCAAACAAAGCCATTGCCACTCCCCGCTCCCCTGTTCCCCGCGAATTGTTAGTTAATAACATTGAGTAGCAGCACGCGTTCGATCAATAGTTAATACGCTCCCAATTCGTCGTTAACGGCCCGGGTCCACCCGCAATTCAGGCGTAATTTGTTCAAATAATACAGGGCGGGCAAACGGCAATAATTTGACGCACATCAAATTAATAAGTAATATCGAGTGTCCGAATGAAATATTATGCGCAAACGATTGGAAGCTGTTAGAGGGATATCGATGATCGGCCGACGATGCGCGAGCCCCGCTGCATCGTGAATTATGGGGATTCAGGCGCGTTTTTCTGGGGGGGGATGTAAAATATTCACGGGGATACTTTAAAAATCTCTCGGCCGGCGACAGAGACCGCGTGGCAATTGAATTATTAATCTGTAGGTGCTATCGACAGCGTGCTCACAAAAAGCCAGGCAACAATGCGTCGAACGTAACTGATTGTGTCCGACGCGGGATCCTGATTAATACAATAGTGCGCTCTTTCTGTGCGCTAAGGCCGAGTAACGGGGGTGTACAATACTACATTTCCATTGCAATCCTGGAGGATGGTCGATGAATTTTGAACGCACAATGCACGGGGAACAGGGAGTAAAGGGGAGACGCGAAGGAAGTGCACGAAGCGTAAACAAATGAGTTATTCTACCTCCAGTTTTGTAAAGTAAGAGCATCCCCCCCCCCACCCGCTTGCTCTCGTAATTAATATCTCCGCAGGGAGGAAGAATGCGTGCAACGGATGCCACCGGGTAAGGGTTGGAACTTTCGATATCCGGTGAGACGGAATAAAGCAGCAGCCTTTTTTCTTTCGAAGGCGACGCCGGGAGGGGGGAAGAAGCCGCGAAAGTAGCGGGCCAGTAGTCGAGTTCGAGAACAAAGTCGATATTAAAATCAATCCAACTGTCGGGCAACGAGTTCCACTGAGTTTGTAACCTTAAAAGTTCCGCCTTTCCTGTAACCCGTCCCGCCCCTCAGCGCCCCAACTCCCCCTACCTATCCGTATATTGAACTTTAGTCAAGTTCACTCTCCCATTTGCGTTCCACCTCGCCGCCGTGGAGGGTTAAGAAAGCTCGACCAGAGAAAACGAGGAAAAAAGCGGCTCCCGGACCTGAAGGAGAGAAAGAGACCTGTCGGTGGAATCGAAGGAGGACGGAAAAACAACGAACTAAGGGGGCGAGCGAGGCCGTAGGGGGAGGAGGGGTGGGGGTGGTTGGAAGAACGAAGGAATGAAAGAAATGGTCGGAACTTGAGGCACTGATCTTCCGCAGCATCCGCTAAGTAGCACTCCCGAAGACGACATTGAAAGACTCGTATTTTATGCGGCGTTCGTATATTTTTCTCGTCGGACAAAGAGACAGAGGGGGGAGGGGGAGAGAGGGAAAGGAAGGACACGAATTTGCACGCGACGCGTCCCTGCATTATGCATCGATACGCGCCCCCGCCACCCCCCTCCTATCCACAACTTCAATTATGTAGCGAGCCGGTTCCGACGAAATAAAGAGGAGGAGCAAGTTTTATCGGCGCGCGTACCCCTGTAAAAGTCTCTGAATTCCTCGTAAAGTTTTTGATTAAACGGCCCTAGTCGTTGTCGACGTCTTAACAATTTTTCATCCCGTCCTTTCATCCACACCTTCGCCAGCCACATTTCCTTCCCGTTCGTTGTTCCCCTCGTTGCCCCTGCGTCACTGCCGCCCGAAACCGGCGAAACGGTGCATTATAAGCTTCAAGGTAACGGGCATCTACGTTAATTAAAAATAAAGCAGCACCATGACTGGGTTCCCGGACGTTCGATCGAGACGGGCGAGAGCTGGCGAGAGGGAGGGCGGAAGGGCGAAAGAAAGGAGGGTTGGGGGCGGCCGTCATTAAGGTTATACAAATCGCCGATTACGCTTGGCTGTTTAACGAGCGCCGAGTTTCGCGAATATTCACGACTCGAAACGGAAGCTCGAGACTCCCCGGCAGTAAGGCGGGTAAATTAAACATTTCGCTCGCGTTTTAAGCGCTCAGCACTGGAATTCGACCCACCGCCCCCTCCCCTGTACGGTGGAAAGCTTTCCCCTTCTTATCCCCCTCCAGCTGGCTGCACTCGTAGGCCTGTGCAAGCGTGTTCGAGCACTGGCCCACGACCTCGTAATTATGACACGACCGCTCGACGTGCAACAAAGCCGCCACTCCAGGCGACGATGATAAATTTCATCCGACCATCGAGTCAACTGGACCGATGGGAAAAGTGTTTTCGATCTACGTTTAATTACGCGCTTGCTACGTTCTCGCCTCTGCGTCTTGTTACGAAGGGTGGATTACGATTAACTATGTGCTAAGACAAAGTAAAGCAGCGCCGAACTCTCGCGGACCGTTGGGGGGTTGGAGGCTCGTGGTCCACCTGAAGCTTTGCGTCCCGTGGGGCAGACAGAAGAAAGATGGACCGACAGTTCTCACGTGTACCAGGAACGTGTACACTTTTACAGTATTGCCTGTGTCCGCTGGTGTTGAAGTGCACGGTGTCCCATGTATTGTGCAAGGTATGGAGTACCAGGGGTGTCCAGGCTAGGCGAAGGCCAGATATCAAAGATGAACAAAAGGAGGGGTACGACGACGGCGAAGGGGCGGCTGGAAGACTGGGCCGAGCATAAAACCTTTACACTCGAAAGTCTGCTGTACTTTCAGCTGCGGCGACTCGAGCGGTGCCGTTTAATTACGGATTCTAAAGCTCCTTCGCCTACTACCGAGACACCGCCGCGCCTGTTTGTCCCGGTCTTATTGCCACTTTTACGGGCCCACCTTTCGGTGTCTCAGCAATGAAATCGACCACCCCCCAGCCGCCCCCCCCCCCGTCGACGATGGTATCGTTTCTCGATGATTCGTCGAGACAGTGGAAATAACGGCGCGGAATTATTTCGCGAACGGCTTCTCTAATTGTCCCGGCGTCTTCTTTTAATCGGGGAGGAAACGACGCGGCGACGGAAGAAATCGACGGGTTGCTCGGCTTCAGAATTGGGCGGGGATGCTGGGGCTAATGAGGAGAAGTCTCCTCGACTTCGTTTATACTCTGATATTGATAGATTACAGCTCTTCTCTCTCCATAACCGATTAATTACACTTTACCGGATGGCTTCGGGGTGAATTCAGATTCTTAAACCAGGTCAAGTTTAAACGATTCGAACGCGCCGCCAACGGGTTGGTGCCCAAATATTATTTCGATACCGCGAGTCGCGACCCCTTCCCGTCCACCCGTCTTCGGAACTTGACGTAAGAGAAGTACATAAATTATGTGGGCGGAGGCGGGTCACGGCAACGTGACTGCAACTTGCTTCGTATTAAAGTTATGAATATAAATCACGGGCCGCTCGTTCTCCGTCCTTTCGCCGTTCGCTCGCGAGCTCTGGCGAAGCGAGCCGCGATCTCTCACCCCCTTCCCGTTCTCCGCCCGCCCCCTTATCCTCCGTATACTCTCTCCTTTTTCGACCACGACCCCGTCCAACCCTCCCCCGCGCCCCTGCGTTCAACCCTGCCAGCGCCACCTTCGCAGCCGAGTCGGGCCAACAGCTCGCTGGTGTCAAAGTCCCGGCCCATTATTCACCCCCGTCAGAGTTCATGTCTCTCTGGCACGCACCCTGCTCAACGACTAACCCCCACTCCGCGCCTTTCTTGGCTGTTCTTCGAACTTGCAATCCCTCTCGATGGTGTTCGAGGATAGGGCAGCCGTTTATCAGGACGTTGGACCTGAGGATCCTCGAGCCACCCCCCGCACGAAGCGCGGAGCTGCGCGCCCCTGGGACAGGGACAACACTTTGCGGGCCGATTTCGTCGAGGCGATAGGCGGAATTAATTATTTCCGTCGATGGGAATCGCTGACGGACTTTACGACGGCTTTTTATTTAGAAGTTAAGCCTGCCGCATCTGATAGCCGGCGAGAAGCCTTCACTGTGTCGCGACAGCGGACTCGCGGATCGATCACCGCAGAACACCGGACGATTTTCGATCCTCGATCCAGTTGATTCGTGAATGGACGGGGTGTCGTTGCGCGAGGAACATGGAACCGAGCGTCGCGTAGCCGTGGTGTCACATACGCCAACGTGAAAAACTAGAATACTCCTTACTAACATCTCTGTGGAAACGAAGATTAACGTTCCTCTTTGCTCTAGATTCGCCTGTGTTTGCCGCCCGCTGCTGAGTGTGCCGGGGACGCCCCAGAAACTCCGGGAAATATGAAGACAACTATAGTTTACGGGGGCAGCTTTTTATCCCCGGGCGAATACAAATCATCCCCGGAAATTGCGTGCGAACGGGGACGAAGATTCGCTCGCAGGGTCCAGACCTGCCGTCGGGACTTTGTATCGGCTGTTGTTGCGAATCGATGTTTCCCAATATCCACGATCCGATTCGGCACGAAGAAAAGAGAGAGGGCAGCGTTCGCGTGTGCGCTGCACGTTATTTCGAGAAGCTAAGCCGTGTAGATCCCAGCCAGCAGATGTATATACGTATGAAGAGCCGGAAAGAGCAAATGCTTATCGAAAGGGATCAACGATCCGCTGCACACGCGCGGAGCGTATTCTATTTGAAAGATAAAGGTTTGACGGTGATTATTATTATTTCGCGGAACGGCACGGAAAAGATTGCGAGAAGAAACGCAGCCTGAATGCTAGGAGAAGTAAAGCTAGGTAGACTCCTTTCTCATTTTCAAATGGAGGAATTTCTAATTACTAGGAACCAGAGTATCTACTTCATTCTCTAATACTTAAACGTATCTAGTAAGGAGGCGCAGGGTGGAATTTACAGGGCAGTTTCCCCAAAATTAGGAATACAGTAGCGTGTTTCCAAGGAGCATGTACACTGCAACATCTGCAACCCTCGAAAACGGTTGTACAAGGGGAGATTACCTGGAGGGAGGCTTCTCGAATGAAAATATAAACATCCCTTAAAATTCTCCTCAAACTCCTGCCACTGAGAACTCCCGATACTCAACCCTACCGAGGAAGATCGTCTGTCACTTGTGAATGTTATTCGGGACCCGCATAATCAGCGCAGGAGAAGGAGCGTGCGCGCGAAGGGAGAGAGTGGCTCTCAACGATAACACCAGAGGCCGGCGGAGTGCATTGAGGGTCGTCGGCGGGTGTACATGCATATCAGGAAAGCCCCGGGGATTCTGGCGATCACGCGCGGATGCTCCACTCGATCCGATACATCGCCGATCCGAATCCGAAACGTATCGGCAGCGCGATGTCATACATATCCGATGCCAGAGGCCGCGGGCTCCCTAGTCGACGGAGATTCTTCCCTCGGATTTCGTCGTTACCCCCGTCGACACCCTTCCGCGTCCCCTCTCGCGGGACCGTGTCAGTCGAGCTTCCTCTTCTTCAGCCTGGATTGGCTCATTGCGAAAAAAATCGCGCGCCCCAGCGTCCCTCCCTCGCCCACCGAAGATGCCAAACCTGTGGCTGTGGTCGAGATTGGAAGCGGGGTTACGTTTGCCTGCTGGGAATCTGCCTTCTCCCCGCGGTAATTTCTGGAGTGGGCGTGAGAGGGGGGGGGGGGGCAATCCTAGGAACTAGGAAGTTGGTATCGACGAAAGGCTCGGCGACGGTACGCCGACGGGCACAGTGTTTGCCGAGGGTGAACTGCATCGCAGAGGGAATGTCGGGGGACATTCGATCGCGAAACGGTGTGTACCCACGCGGTCTCCAATGAGCTGCACACCGTGAACGGGATAACAATCGGGTACCCGTAAATATCGGGGAGCAAATATTTGCGAATACATTACCGTCCCGTCGCTTTCTTTTTTATCCACGAGAGACCCTCTTACACTCTTGGGTAAAGAAATGAAATTATTCCTCCCTTGCCGGCTCCCCGATCGACGATAGTTCACGTTCGAGCGATCGGTGTTGGGAATCTTCAAGTTCGCACGGCCGAACCGAACTTTTTTCCCCTTACCTAATTAACGGGAGTACAATGACGGCAGGTCGGATCGCCGTGATCGATCTCGTTTCGTAACGGAAGCTGAAACGTTCACGCCGCTGCGAGTTCCTCCGGTTTGGGCCGGTGGGGGTGGGATCGGGGATGGATAAGAGGCAGAACCGGGCAGGGAAGCCGGCGGGAGAAGCGTTTCCCGATTTTCCGCTCTATCGAGCGTAACCTTCCCGCGGATTAAATTCGAATCGATATTTTTATCGGTCACTCTCGTTACACCGCTTACAATAATATTGGTGGTCGTTAGGCGGAGGCCAAGCATCGACCCCGCCGCCGGTACCAGCCTATTCTCACCCTCTGGTATCCGCGTTAATACCTGGTTTATTACGCTCCACTCGTGCGCAAAACTTCATTGCCTGCTCTCCGCCGGCGCACTGAAAGAGACATTCGTTTTTAATGTATGCGCGATAGCGCCTCCAGGAGAGCGTCGCGTTCCGCTTAATAGACGCGAAGGGGGAGAGAGAGGGAGAGAGAAAGAGAGAGAGAAAGAGAGAAAAGAAACAGCTGCACGAGAATCGTAAAATCTTGACGAGCGAGTCTTCTGGACACGTTCGAACGAAACGATCGACCCACGACCATGCGAGACTTTGAAGCTCGTGAAGCACGAATAAAGTACTGAGTAAAGCATGGCGCTGTTACAAATCTAGAGAAGCGCTTGCAAATGTCCCTTACATCTCGTGGAACAGATACATATTCTGTAGGCCCCCTCTTTATCACCACTAACTATTTCTCTACAGAAAGCTTCGACCCCCCGGCAACGTCTTTCAAACCGTCGGGGGTCGAAAATTTTATCATCCGCGGTGTGTTCCCGCTATCTCGCCCAACTTTTTACGCGATCTGCACGCGCGATGGAAGCACGTGCTCACGCCAGCCCGTGCCTGAGCGCACATATGTTTGCAAACACGGCGCCGCGAATGGTAGCGTGCTGCTCGTGTGCACACCGACACCCTCGCAACCAGGGGGGGTTGAAGCGTACACGGAACGCCATGAAGCGGGCACAATTCCGGGGTGGCCGGGCGTATTTATTAAGCATACCTTTATTACGCGGCCTGTACATATTTTAGCGGGTTTCGGGCGGCTCCGGCCGACACGCGAGCCGCCAAACGCGATTGTATCGTTAATAATTGAGAAAAAAAGGTTAAGCGGTTCAATTAATACGCTGGTCGCACGGTTATCGCGAGGCACGGTCGATCGGTGCCACCGGCCACGGACGCGCTATTTGCCAAGCCAAATAAATTCGACGGACTCGTTAGCACCGTGACAACTCAAATATTTGCAGACAGGTTGATCACCGGCGATAAAACAACGCGATCTAGTTCTCTTTCTTTCCCCGTCCTTCCCCCCCCCCCCGCCCCTGGCGAACGACTGTGTGCCGCCGTGTGCGAGTCGAATCGTGATGTTTACCCCGAACGCACCAGCGACGCTAACAAAGACGAAACTTCGTAGTAACCCCCGCCGTTGCCACGGATACCCCTGTACACTTCCTTTCCAGACGTCAAAAGGACGAAGCTTCCGAGCGGCAAGAAGAATACGGTAGCACCGATGTACCCCGGATCCTCTCGATACCCGTGGCAGTTACGTATCAGCGAGCGTGTTCCTGACGCATTTCCGGGCTGGCTCGAAATCCGGGGCCGCACACGTACGAGCGCGTCGAGGCGCGGCTACGTGAGAAGTGCACCGAAATCCACCGGCTGCGCTGACTTGGTAGTTGTAGGAAGGTTTGATAATACAGTAGCATAATGCCCGGCAATATAGCATAACGGGGTTGACACGTTGACACTGTCACGTGCCACCGGCGTCCTAGAGGCTATTGACTACGTGACACGGATCCGCTCTCCGTGAAGAGGGTCCTCTCCCCTTATACGATGCACTCGTTAAACAGCCTGGATTACGCCCGACTCCCGATTCCCTCGTCCTGCTATTCGAACGCTTAGGATTTCGTAGAAAATTTCGCCTTAAACCGCCACCCCTCGCAATCTCTCTCGTTGTTGACCGCCGCTTCCTAGATGAAAGAGAGGCTGGAGTGCGGAGTGTAAGGGGACAAGGGCAACGTCCCCGAGGGATGGCTGGAGCCCCGTGGCTTGTGGTAAATGGGCAATCACACAAGCACACTTAATGCGTGGTCTTTGGATGTAAAGTTTGAAGTGTTTGGGTGGACGTCCTTTCCAAGGGTTCTTCTAACACGTCCTCCACAGTGACTTCCTCCTGGCATGTGAAACTCGTCGGTGTAACGAGGGAAGACGTGCCGAATTCGTGATAAATCCTGACACATTTTTTTCGTATCCCGTCTCGTCGGAACACGAGTCTCGTCGACGCTCGTTCGCAGTTTCGCAGCTGGAGATGCCGGGGATTGACGGTTTGATGCGCGGACGCAATTGATGGATGACCCGCGTCCAACTGCCCGGCGGTCTCATTCCGTGGTTGATGGAACAGAATGCTGGGGCGGGGGAGTGGCGGCGAGGCACAGGATGATTATATCGCAACGAAGGCACGTAGAGTCGAGGCTTACCGAGTTGGGGGCGTGCGGTTCAGTTCCATCCTTCTAATCAAGCAACGGGGAGAGGTACAAATTAATTTATCCATGATAACTCGCGGCCTCCCCCTCCCCCCCCCCCCCTGGATAGCGAGAAGACGCGCCCAACGTGTTGATAAATATCGAAGGAAATTTCCCAGCCGGGGGCGCCCCGTTGAATACAAAGCGCACTGATTTAATCCACGGAGCACAGACAGGCGAATTTCGGAAATTTCGAGCGACCAAAGTGGGGAGGGGCAATGGGGGGACTGTGTACCTTGTTGCCCGCGGTCTTTGCTCAGGTTAGTCTATCGCGAGGAATTTTCAAGCGAGGACGTGCTCGCGATCGTGCCCCCGCGCGAACGGAACGTCTTTAAGCCACCGTTGCCGTATATTTTCCACGGCGGCGAAGATACCAATGAATTATGGCCGACAATGTGCTCCCGCTACAGGCTGATGAATTACGACGTCGAAGCGGCGCTGAATATACATGCGGCTAATGACGACGAAATTTACACAGTCGAGCGATGATCGAGTCCATTATGAATGCGTTCGAATCGCGGCCGCGACGATAACCCGATGTCAGCCGCGTTCTACGAATACCTTGCGCGTTCTCTAAATCGTAATTCTTCCTCGCGTGTTTCGCCACGTTTTAAAATCGTGCCGCGTCCCGAGCAGCGATTTTCTAATACCCTGCGGGAGATCGTTACGACCAATCGTCATAAAGCTTCGTTTGGGATAAAGTTCGAAAGCGGCAGAGGTGAATCTGGCCCGTTCGGACGGTGAGAAAAATGGCGTCCAACTTGTATCCATGTATCAATTCGCAGGAAAATCGAGATTTATCGATACGCGTTAAACTATGCGTCCGTGACTCGGGAATATCCCAGCGCCGTTATCCCCAAGAAGACATCCACGCTGACCTCTGCGTCGATATACGGCAGAAGCTAAAAGCCAACGGGATTCGACGGACACTCCGGCCACGGCGAGACCTCAATAAATTCCAATTACCTCGTTCCCTGGCCATATTTATTACCTTTTCGATTTTTGTCAGCCAGCTTTAAATCCCCCGACGACGTAACGGCCCCCTTCAGCCATCCTCGTACGCCCAACCTCCCCTTCAGCGCGTCTAAATTCCCGTCCAAAGGAATCCTCGTAACGAGGACACTCGTGGGGTTGCCTTTGGCGGGTGTTTCCTTTTTTACGCTCGCCTGGGGTCGTTCGCGGTGGATGGACGCATTAGCGTTCGGCTGCACACGCCGGACGTAACGATGCATACCTACCGCCCGTATTCAACTATTCCGGGAGATAACTTGCATATTATGAAATACGAGCGTCTCTATCGGGGGCTTGATTAGCGGATGGCTGGGCGATGCAGCTGCGATCGTGGAGAAAACGACCACGAGGAGGAGCAGGCTGCATCGGCCGGGCGCACACACGCGCATAGATGGGGAGCATTTGCGTCGCGAGTGTGCAGGCGATACTCGGATACTTAGAGGAGGGCGCGTCCATTACGAGCTAGCCGCGTCATACTCGATTCTGGTTTATCGTGAATTCCTAAAGGCGCCACCCGCGCCCCTACGCGAACGCATTCCGCGATGGGTGAATGAAAAGCGATACGCTCCTCAGTCCCCTGGGGAAAAGGGGACGCAGCGCGGTTAATTGCATCCAGTGGCAACTACGTACTCTCGGATTCTGCCCTTCCTTCGCGCCGAATATCGTTTAACGATCTTACTTGTCCGTGCTTGCGAGGAAAAGTAGGGTGGAGCGAGTGCGTTCTAATTTTCTGTTTACGTATCTGATGTTATAAATTTCATTCTCCTCGTAAAATTAGGAGGCAACAAAGGAGAACTTTCGTTTAGATCTCGATACAATCCACGCGAGGTATGTACACCGACTCGAGAGGAACTTAAGACACGAGGGACGTAACCCGAATAATCTAATTATTCCCTCCTTCGAGAGGGATACCTCGTACCCTTTGTTCTCGAGACGACGTCGCATTCGACGGGCAAAAGCGTGAGCTGGGGAGCAGGCGGTGGCGAAGAAGACAAAAGGAACGGGGGAAAGATGGGACGAAAAGGCGTCGATGAAACAAAAGGGCGGTGCAACACGATTAAAGGAGGCCAGGTGGAAGAACGATGGACGGAGAGCGAGAAAGTCAGAAGTCCTGTGTTCCTTCTGCTCGGAGTAAATCGGGATCGTCTTTGAGTTTCAAGCTCGCCCGATTCCCACGATGAATTTCGCTTCCAGACCCACTTAAAGTCTCCGTCTCATGCAGATATCCATTCCCACTTCGCCCTCCGACCCAGATTCATCGACTTTTTAACCCCCCGGCCCGTTTTCAGGCAAAAGAGAAAGGTTAAATCGGATTTGGCGCTCGAGTTCTTGACCCTCCAGATGAAATGTGCAGCGCTTTCAAGCCGCGGGCGGTGGCCGTAATGAACCCCGGTGCTCGATCTTAGACTCGCGGCTAATCCCTTAGCCGCGCGACGAGGGCTAAACGACGATCGCGCGAACGATAAGTACAAGGGAAATCATCGCTAATCGCAAGAAAGCGGACTATGCGAAACACCAACGCCGAGGATTGAAACTAAGAAACCGGGTGGCGCCCGTTTCCGTCTCGTGCATTTGCATAATGACCACGGCTCGCGGCTAATTCGCGTATGAATATTTAATAACGAGCACCGGTGGCGGGGCTTAATAAAAATAAGTCGCCGAAAGAAGAGCTCCGAGGAGCGCGTCTTAGCGTCGAGGAACCATCGGTGGAGGGTCTCGTTATCGAGTCAGACTCGAGCCATTACATGCAAATAAGTCACCGATCCCTCTGTACGGTTCGTCCCCGTCTTTGCACTTCCGTCTTCTATCCCACCCTCGTGTTTTCTCCCTTTGCACCCTCTATCTGCCCGGCGCTACTCCTCCGCCGCCCCTTGCCCCGACTATCCGGGCCCGCCTTCCCTCGACTACCAAGACCTCAAAGCCCAAGGTTCGTCTTAATTACAGTTGTCTCGAGTCAATCTCGATGGTAATTAAGCCGGTCGCGGGAATGGCCGGCTCGCCTCAATCGGAGGCGACCAGATAGTATATGATTCCGCGGAAGGTGTTGACCGATCCGCGTGCTCGCGCGTCCGAGATCGCGAACGAACGGGGTTGAAAATCGTGGAGGAAAATATCCTAACCCGCTTACGATCACCGATGAATATTGACGCAGCCAGCGATCCTCGTTAATTTGCATCCCGGATCGCGTTAATTTGAAATTGAAATCAGCCGGAGAAATTGCTTAACATTTCACGTTTCGATTCCGCGCCGTGCCGACCTGGAGATCCACGAGCCCGTGCCATTGTTCCGTCTCGATGTAACTGCAAATTACGTTGCAATACGAGGCGTGCGCGAGAATATTTTTCTGCATTCCCCTGGCTCGGTTGGTTCGCTACTTTGGAACCGACTGCGAGTGAAATACACCGCGAATAACAAGGGGGGTTTTTAAATGCCAATTGAGACTACATTGCCGCTTCCCAGCTTAATGAATACTCTACATTTTTCGGCCGAAACTGCGTGGAAATACACTTTACGTCAAGCAGACGCGGACGGAATAATAACGTCAGCAAGTTGTGGCTGAAGCACTACCAACTTTTTATCAAATGAACTGTGGTAGTGCATGTAAAATCCCTCACGATTACGTTACATCGCGTTAAGTAGCGTAATCAGAACTTTGCAAACGATTACAAATTAGCTGCTCGAGTTCCATTCTAAATAAACGTGTTTACCCAACAAATCGCCCGAGAATTCAACATCCAGATACATTCTCTGTATCCTATTATCCTAAATATCCCCGACGAGTGGCCGACCCGCTCGTTCCTCTCGCGTAATGATTCGTTTTTAATTTCGTTTATCCAGGAGCGAGGGAAAGGGAAGGGAAAAAAGCCGCGCGATGGCAAGGAAAAAAGGCAGAAAACCGCGGTTAAATCATGGAAATTACGTATTTGCGCCCGGGATACGTTTAAATTAAAAACTCGTTTCGAAGCTTGCACGCAACGCCCCGCTGATTTATTTAACCGTACTTGCTTGAAACTTCTTTTCCCCCTCCCGCGGGAGCGCGCGCGCGTTGTTCGCCCTCCTCGAAGAATTCTTATCCGACACTCGCCCCGGGTCCCGGTATCTCCTGGACAGGCATGAAAAGCATGACAGATTTAGCAATGGTGTTCCATGATCGTTGAAACGAACTGCGGTGAAAGGAACGAAAACGAGCGAGAAGGGGCGCGCACAAGAGGATGTAGGAACAAAAGGAAGGAACAAGATGTCCGGCGAACTCTTTGTTTCTCTATGCTGGAGGGCAAACAAAACGAGACTCGCCTGCCACGAAGACAAGTGGCGTTCTGTACGAGGCTTCTGAAATCGTTCGATTACATTTTCGGGTAGCGCACGTTGCGAGGAGTGCATGCGGGAAATTCGAATTTCGTCGGGAATTCCGTGTTTGCAAATTACAGGGAACGGAGGGAGGGGGGTGGCGGGGGAGAAGCGTTCTTTCCTCTCCGATTCAGTTACCCTCCATTGAATCGCACGCAATAGGTATCGAACGGTACGCGCGTGACACAGAAACATGGTGAAAGCACGAGCGGACGGGCAACAATATACAAAAGGAGGCGGGCGGAGGGTTCGCGAAATCACTCTGATCGAAGGGTCGCGGAGCTCGAGCTCGCGTTACAAAATTGTCCGTACGTGTGGAGCTCGCGTGCCAAAGTACAGGCGCCGTACCGTAGGCACATACATAATGCATAATATCGAGACTTCCCTAGTCGAGTTTCACGGCGAGCTTTCAATCGTGTAAGTCTCTACCCTGCCCCCGTCGGTTTCGCCCCCTTTCCCTGGGCCAGGCCGCGACGACCTGTCTCTCCGCTCGCACAGGTCAATAAAATTTTACTCCCGCGCCACTTTCCGCCTCCCTGCGGGATTTCCACGTGGGGAGAACACACCGATCGTGTTGGGACAATCAGAAGGGGCGGCGGAAAAAGAACGAAGAATTCCTGTTTCCTTGAAAAGACAGATTGCTCCATTCGTCCCTTCAGAAAAGGAAGAGGCTGAAACGTCGTGGAAACATTACGGGAGCGAGGTTTGCTCGTTTCTTCACCGCGATTCTATTCCAATAAATGGTTTTTGTGCCTGCAATTATTCCTGGGTCGTGACGCGTGAGGCGTTGGCGAAGCTTTATACGTACGGTCGAAGAAATTATTTGTTTGTACTACTTGCTTCGGGGTTTCTAGACTCTCTAAGAGTCGAATTCAAAGCCTGTGCTGAAACGATGAAACGTATTTGGCACGATCAGAAGCATATTGAATGAACTGTTAGGTCATTGGTCATCCACGTTTCGAAATACCCACACGGTGCTGGCGCGGCTTGATTAGACCTGAAGTTTTCGAGAGACTTAATGAAGCGCCACTGGCCCTCTGGCTTTTGACGCACGAGTTATTAGACAAACCTTATTCAAGATTCTGATTACTTCCGACAGGCTTCAAAGGAATCAGCCGCAGATTTGCCGACCGAAACTGTGCAATAATTACACGATATCGCGACTGCCTGCTGGGCAAGCCCACTCCTTTTGCAGACCAAGAACCTTGTTTCTTGCAAACGGACTGAGAAACTTTGCAGTGACAAAAACTTGCAAGTTACTCGGAGGGGGGTTAATTCTACAGATCCATATTACCCAGATATG
This sequence comes from Andrena camellia, assembly GCA_029448645.1. Lineage (NCBI taxonomy): Eukaryota > Metazoa > Arthropoda > Insecta > Hymenoptera > Andrenidae > Andrena > Andrena camellia. Next base: position 22,626,827 of record CM055681.1, on the reverse strand, counting down.
CAGTCTAATTCAATGACATCTATGAACTAAAAAATTCATTGCTCTTTTCCTTTACATCGTGGTGTACAGATGTCAGGAGTTGGAGTTAAATTCAGTCAGCAGACATTTCCATCCTTTCCATTTAAGGGGCAGACAGTTTTATAGTTCCAGCAGAGCCATTTTTTCAAGTCGCGTGGAATTGCGTGATAAATTAACGATCATATTTTGAATAAAGCATCCCCGATCCGGCGGTTGCGACGGGCAGAATTTCCACGTCGCGTGACATTTTTGACCCGATTGCCGAGTGAGTTTGTACAGCGACGAGGTTACTATTATCAGACGAAATTCATTGTCAAATGACAGAGGTCGCTCGATATTTGCATCGGAATTTACGACTGGTCTCGAGGACGAGCACCACTCGACCAGCACCGTGAAGGGGAAGGAAAGAGGCGGCCGCTGCGGAAAGTACAATTCGTTTGCGACCGAAAACGTTCACGACTCGTCTCTGCGCCTGGCGGAACGTCCAACCAGCATTTTACTTAAGCGCCATTAAGAGGGATATTATTTTATTTTGCCCTTTTTTTGTCATCAACCTCGTCGTCCTCCCCCGTTCAAGCGTCAGACGCGACGGGACTCGTTAATGGCGGCCCCCGGAAAAGATAAGCTTCCCTTTCTATTAACACGTACCGGAGTTGTTCCAGGAAATTTAATGACCGGGAGTATTTGCTAAAATAATCCCCGCCGCCCCGTTCCTCTCGTACCCTGTGCACGCATCTCTACGTATTAATACACGAATGCTAATAACATTTACATGATAACAGCTTTTTCGCCCCTCGTTCCTTCGTTACGAACTTCTTTGAATAAAGGGGGTGTACTTTTTGGGAAAATTCTGCGAGCAAAATAAAAAACAGAGATGTGGTGTCTGTCTTAACCATTGCGAAAAACGGCCCATGGTATCCTTCCAGAATTTTGCTTGCTTAGGACGATTATTTATGCCAACAGCGGATGGATTAACTGTGTAATTAATAGTAGGCATGTTAATTTTGATGAAATCTGGTGGAGGGAAGTGACACACAGGGCGTTCAAGTCCATGTGTACTAGATTGAAATGCCGGAATAAAGAAGCGTTCGCAACGACGTTTCCTCGCCTCGCCGTATTTCCCTCGAGCACCCTCGCCGCTGCATCGTCATCGTTCATCTATTCCGCGGCAGGGGGTCGCGCGCAACGGGGGCGACAGAACGCAAATGGAAACAGGGAATTTCGAGGAAGTCGATCAACGAGGCCGTCACGGTCGGCCGCGAGATTGCGGGCCACGAAGGGTCGTCTGGCACGTCCCTGCCACCCTCGGAGGCGCCAACTTCCGAGATTTAGTTGGCTGCTCGAGAGGTCGGGGCCGCTCTCTCGCGATGCCTTCAAATTAGTTACATCCACGCGAGAAGATAAATTAAATATTCATTTATCGCGGCCCTAGCCGCAGCGGCCTGGGTCCCCTCGACCCCGTGAACCCTCGCCCCCCCCCGCTTTCCATTCTCGTTACCCCCTCGTACCTTGCCCTCCCTTTTTCTCGCCGCGCTACTCCACCCGTTATATTCGCGTGCGTAGTTTATTGGCCATAACTCCGGCGCGGCTACAAATCGCCCACTCCCCCCCTTTGGCCTTTAATGCCCATATACCGGGGTTGGAAGATGAGAGCGGTCGAGGGGGCACGTGCACGCGCGGAGCACGGGGGGCTGCTATGTGCGTGAGTGTACGCGCATGTGTCGAAAGGCTGGTGGAGGCGACGATCGCGGTAAACGGTAAGGGCCTTTACATACGGGACACTTCCTGCCTGGCCACAGTCATTCGCAATAATTTCTCACGTCTTTCCATTTATCCCAAAATATTCACCGCATTAGAAATTAATATTCATTCCAAGCGGGTGGAAATTGAAAGAAACAAGTACTGAATGAAAATCCTGCGTGTACTACTTACAATTAGTATCTATTACCTACACAAAATTTACACAAAAAAAATCACTCAGAACAACGTTGATTATTCATTTAATTCGAGAATATGAGTATGTCAATGGTGAGTTATCAAAGTGTCTCGTGTGGAAGGTCCCTAACGCTGCGCGAGGTGGCGAACACGCGGTCAACTTGAGCCCCCACCGTTCTCCTATAATCATATCGTTTTTACAGTAATTACGAGGAGGCCCTTTAGCCGGCACTTACCGGCCCGACATTATTTTCCCATTTCGCCCGATGCCAAGATTACGCGCGGCCGTAATGCGCGCGTTCTATCCGCACGACAGCCGGATCGCAATACGTTAATGCGATTACGCGGCCCCTGCAGCTTCGCGAGTCTAATCGCTCCGTGACCTTCTCGACGCCGGTGGATTTTTTGCCCGGAAGTGACGTTTCATGTCGTATCGACGCCCGATTGCACGCTATTCGTATCGTGGAAAAGCAATGAAACGGATAATTGGGATCGATCCGTGACTGCACGCGTGCACGGGGGAGGGATAACAGAATGAACCGGTCCGCTTATCGCGCTGCTTCGATTACACGTGTTAATTGCTGCTTATTATAGGTGATATCGAAGATGGTTCACAGGCTGCTGTGGACGGTTTCCTTCAGCATGTACGATTGGGGTGTTTCTGCGTAGAACTGGAGGGAGGGGGCGGATGCGAATGGGGAGACAGGTTCGATGAACCCACTCTTACAAATACCTGTTACTACAGCCGTGCATGTAAAAGTGCAGAAGACTGCTCACAGTTCCAGCTGATTGATTTACTGGACCAGGAGGAGAGTCAGATTTAGACAGTTGAAAAGTGAGAACCAATCGAAATCAAACAGTTGATGCGTGGGAGGGAAAGAATGAACAGCATCGGTGTATGGATAGTGCGCGTATGGAGAGAGTCGAACGTACCTATAACATTAAATTGAATATTCTCCCTGTACAAGCTCCGTTCCCGCCATCCCTCTGGCTTCTACCATAATTCCGTGCCACCTTTAATCCACTTAATCAAAATTACGACCGTCAACGTTGGACAAGTTCCCAGTGACCGTGAGCCAGCCAGTGGCCATCGATTTTTCCTCCGAGCCCGCACGAGTTCGCGCAAACGTTGGAGCAATTAGACATGTAGAGCGAGTAATTGGTAACCGGCGATCTCGGTGTGGCGTGTTTAGAGAACGACGCCCACCCGACGGTTTAATCGACGTCACTCCGGGGGGTTCAGGTGTGTTTAGAAAAGTCACGAGACGATAAGCTCGAACGGATATAATCGCGTTACGCCCGCAGCCGCTTTACTCGCAATTCGGTTAAGCCCGTGGGTACAGTGCGCCGTCTCTCTCTCTCTCTGGCATCCGCCCTCTGCCCTCCCCCGCCCCTCTTTCCACGCAAACACGATGCATTTCATCCACGTACACTGGAAACTACGGGTGCTTTCATTCAATTTCGTGACGTTCCCAGTAATAATTTCGGGTTACGGGAAAGTATTAAGCTCCCCCGGCAATTCCGTATTCGCGGATGACGTCGCGTTATCAAGATTTGCTGCTTTACTACAAATAGCCGATTACCTTTAACGACCCTGCGCGGCAACCCTTTGGCAAACTTGCCCCCACCTCTCTGTAGCAAAGGGGTCGACGAATGTCCGGTCAGATGTTGGATTCAGTTATCCTAAAGCGTTGGTTTATCATCGAGGATGTTCGTTCGCCAAGAAGTGGGGGATGATCGTGTTTATTCTCAAAGTAGAAAACTCGTGGAGATCTTATTTTAGAATAATTGCAGTACTTTCTTGGAGGTTTCCGCTTTTACGTTCCACGTGTATGCTTCACCGTGGCTAATTAATGCCATACCACTCCATTCCTGTAATTGTTTCAACGCATGATTCGAGCTTGAATCCAACAAGCCACGAGCGGAATTTGGTTTGAGGCGGTACATACTTAATTGGTAAACGAAACACGTCCGAGCAACAGCGTTTAAAGCAAAATTTCACGATTATCTGGCAACAAAATGACGATCGAGCATTCGGCATTACCCTTTCTGGAAGTTAAAGCGATGCCAGTTGCAGTATGCCACCCTGGCTTTAAAATTCAACCCCCTCCGGTGTTCGACTATTTACGAAGGGAAATTTGCGGGAATAGATTCGAAGTAGCACAGGTGAAAATTGATTTCAGTCGCGTTGGAGGATGTAGAAGGGTCTCCCAGGGTGGAAAAATTACGCGTGGGGTGTGCAGATCGACGCTTATGGTGTCGACGGGGCGAAGAGAAGTTTCGAGGGCGCGCACCAGTCACGCGTGATTCTCACAACGTTCGTGTCCTTTGATTGAAAGTAGACGTGACGAGTCTGGCAAAAGGAGGAATCCACTGTGTTTGCGTACGGCCCGGCTTCTACTGCAGACAAAGCGTTTCAAGCTGTTTGAACGTGGTGTACAGCATGGGCAAACGTTTTACGATGTAAAAGATGTGAAGCCGTTTGGCAATAGTGTTTAGACGAAATGAGAAGGAAAATGGTCCGAGAATAATTTTAGATAAATCCAGAATGAATTGGCTGGCCTTGTATGTCAGATCTGTCTTGATGTTTTGGATTTTCTACCGACATACTTATGTGGTCAACATCCAAAAGTTTTGTGAATGCAGACGCGTGACAAAAAGCATAATTCTTCCTCAGCTTCTGCCGACTGTTGCGTGCTGTTTTAGCATGCGTGCCAGGGATCCGCGACCGCGACGGAAGTCGCGAATGTAGCTGGCGGACGTGACGTCGAAATTGTACCACGTCGACGTGACGTTTATGAACCGGTTGCGGGAACACCGCGAACACGGACGGTTGGTATTCATTAACGACGCTGCGTGTCGAGGGGAAGGTGTGCGCGCGAAGCCTTTTTCTCTCTGTTGTTTTTGAAAAGGCACGCCTCCACCTGGTGCTCAACGGCTAAAAGTCGAACCGAGCACTCTGATACGGGAAACGTTCCGCTCTGAAAATTCCCGAGGGAATTATAATTACCGCATTTTCCTCTGGCTTCGAGAAGGGCCCCCTGAGTGGTGTATTTTTTTTCTCCCCCGAACAGCGAATCTACTTCGTCGGTGTACTCCTTTCATACCTTATTTTATAACCCTTTAAGCATCCAGGATATAAAACTGCGATTATTATTCCAGATTTTTCATTCTTCTTTGTGCGCGGAAATATTACAAGTTGTTGTGACTCGGATTATTTTTATGCTTGCAAAAAACAGTGCAACAGAATGAGCAAGGAGAAGAATCATGGAATTATTCAGGAACAAGTGTGGGGAATTTGAGAGAAAAGCTAAATAGTATTAGAGAGCAAACGAAATACTGCTACCATCGAATGGGGGCAGCCACTTACAGCCGCGGAAGAGGTACAAACTTCAATTATGGGAATTAATTAACCCCGTCACTGGTTGCGTTAATGTCAACAGAAATCTTCGTCCCCGGAGATTCAGATGGTTCGCGACGAAGGAAAATGTTTTCCTCCCAGAGGAGAGGGGTTGAGGCCCTTCAGCCGCCGCAGGCGGCTGACATTTATGCTCGGGGCGCGCTGGGAACGTTCCGCGGAACTACGCCGGGACCGGGAAGAACTCGCGGATCGCGCGTTCACAGGAAAATGCGGGCAACGCGTCGGCAAACAAGTGTAGAAGTAACGGAAGAGGAGAGTTAATTGGGTTACTCGACTCGTCTCTTCAACTCGATTAAAGCATCATCTCTCACCGGCGTAAACATCTTTTGAGGAGAGGCCTTCGTGTCAGGGGCCGAAGGGTACTCGGAGCTGGTTAATTAGCACCCTCCTAGTCATTTTCCGTTGCTCCTCTCTAGTAAGCGACGATAATCATTCTCTTCGGCCCCGTCCGCCTCTTCGTGCCCCTCTGTCTCCACACTTCCCCGGAGATTGCACACTCCCGATCCAGCCCCGTGATTATCTTTCCGGACTTTTGAAGCGAGTACACCGCTCGAAACATTCCCGGCCGTTCTGTCGCCCGTGCAAATACCGTCCCCCGAATAATGAACACCACCTTTATTTCTTTATCTTTTTATTTTATTTCGCAACTCTTGACATTCCGCGTGCTCACAGAGGGGGTGGTTTTGTTTCCGGGCCGGGGTGCTCGTAAACGTGAACGCCGCCGCGAATGCAGTTCGCCCTAGCCAGAAACGTGGCCAGAAGTGCACGGGAACGAGGGTTATTACATTAACGAGGCCGCCAGCCGTACATTTTTTCCATCTGTGCTCGCGCACCGGCCACGCTTACAAGGGGAGTGTTACGTACGAATTGATTCGGTGGCTCGCACGGGGACGTATAACGGCGATTTGAACTTCTTCCATTAGGTACACGGCCGTAACGAGCGCAAGTACAGCGTCATCGACTGCTACGGGGTGGTCGACAGGGTTGGCAAACACTGAGAATTCCACCACTCCCCAACGCAGCCGGATGGTCGTAACGATCATGACTGAAGCT